>JAVTVY010043521.1:0-21708 GCA_036873755.1 Hanleya hanleyi | reverse complement strand
AGGATGGTCCTATACCTCCCATACCCATAGGCATTTTCCCGTAATTTAGGATAAAGTCCGTATTCCGTATTTTTTCAGGAAAATTTTTACATACACCCACCCTGGAACTAGGGGAAGATAACTCTGTTGATAGACAAGCCCCGCTAAGCCCGGCGACCTATATACCCCTCATACCCCATATAGGCATTTTCCCAGGTTTTTCGATAAAGTCCGTGTTCCGTATTTTTTTTTTCAGGAAAATTTTTTAAGATGCGGACCCACCCAGCCATCAAATACCCCTTCACCTAGGCTTCACGTTGGATACTGTACTCATCTCATTCGAATCTCATTAATAGGGGCTCCCTAGATGCCAAAACGTCTATTTTCATACCCTAGCCAACGCATGCGCAGAATGACCCTAATTCAACTTCAATAATCTAGTCCATCAGATGCTCCCTTCATGAATGCTTCACTTGATACCTCACTCTCTCGATCCTATTGGACGATTAGGGGCTCTGGTAGCTCAAAAAGGCTATTGTTATGCCTTGGGCCACCGCGCATGCGCAGAATGCCGATAGTTCAGCCCCATATCCAGCCCATCAGATGCCCCTTCACGAATGCTTCACTTGATACCTCACTCGACCCCATTGGACCATTAGGGGCTCCCCTAGCTCCAAAACGTCTATTTCCATACCCTTGGGTAACCACGCATGCGCAGAATGCCGATATTTCAACCCCACGCCCAGTCCATCAGATGCCCCTTCACGAATGCTTCACTTTGATACCTCATACGACTCCATTGGCCCATTAGGACTCCCCTAGCTCCAAAACCGCTATTTCCATACCCTTGGGCCACCGCGCATGCGCAGAATGCCGATATTTCAACCCCACACCCAGCCCACCAGATGCCCCTTCACGAATGCTTCACATCGATACCTCACTCGACCCCATTGGTCCATTAGGGGCTTCCCTAGCTCCAAAACGTATATTTCCATACCCTTGGGCCTCCGCGCATGCGCAGAATGCCGATAGTTCAACCCCGCGCCCAGCCCATCAGATGCCCCTTCACATATGCTTCACTTTGATAACTCACTCGACCCCATCGGTCAACTAGGGGCTCCCCTAGTTCCAAAAAGGCTATTTTCATACCCTTCGGCCACCGCGCATGCGCAGAATGACGGTATTTCAACCCCACACCCAGCCCATCAAATGCCCCTTCACCTAAGCTTCACTTTGATACCTCACTCGACCCCATCGGTCCACTAGCGGTGCCTACAGATTGCCGAACACTTCTACGAAAACACACGGGTTTGGGACTATTTTCGGTCCGCGGAGGCAGACCGCATCACCGCCAGACCGCATCACCGCGGAGAAATACATGCCCCCAAGGTCACGCCCCATTCACCCCAACCGGAAGTGACGTGATACCTGCGCACAACACACCCCCCAATACCCCCCCAATACCGCCACAAAACCTCCCCAGTGGGGGGTTTCGTGCATGCGCAGTGGGGGGTTGTCCACCCAATTGACTCTTTACATACTACTCAGGAGCAATATGCAGCACAAATTTGAAGTTGATTGACAAAGGCATTCAAAAGTTATCCGACCGAAAAGAAAAGTGGGGGAAAGAAGAAGAGGAAGCATGGAGAAACTGACAAACACATAAACTGACAAACTGACAAACATTCCTAGTGATGCCTAATAAAACGGGCCTTCTCTCTCGTCGACTTTAGGACAAGAGAGATGATTACAATTTGAACATGATAAACTATCACTTTCTGAACAGCAATATTCCGGTGGGACTTGCATATGGCGTATACATATCATGCCATAGAGCATTTGCTAGATCCTGTGTGAAATGTGACGAATTTAAGCAACGTCACAAAACATTATTGCTGAAACTTATAAAACAGGGCTATACCACCAAGCTCCTCCACTCAAATTTGGCGACACATATCGCATGTTGATAGCAAGATACGAACGTGACGTACAAGATCTATGGCGTTACATTTCGTAACTTGTGTCTTAACCCGCTTAACCCGGGGTTAGGGGCCGTATGAACCCAGGCACTTTAAGATCCTCATGATGTTCATATGAACAGCCACAATCAAAGCGCAAATGAGATACATCATTCTCTAGATAACGACTTTTACAACGAAAATCAGAGATACAGATTTGATATTATTGTCTTGCCGGCATCATTGAAAACTGTTGACCGTTTTGGTTTGTTTTTTCAAATTTGTTGCTAATGTTTTTACATGGAATAGGTCTTTGGATTATAAACGCGGAAACTCTTTAATGAACGACGGTTGAATATTGAATGACGGATTAGGCGCTTGTACTTCAGTGACTCTCGCTTCAAGATATTGATAAATGCATCGTGAAATATTATTAAACTGTCATAAACACGTGCGCTGATCAGTGACGCATACAGGAACACCTGACCATGCATGAATAACAACACGTACACATTTATAATTTAATACAATTCAGTATTGAAAGCACTATATCTTATTCCGAAAATCCGAATCTCAGATTGCGCACCACGCACCACATCTAAACTATGATGGCGGGGTCAATGGGAAGCCGCGAGGTGCGGCTTGGGATGTATATGATTATTGACCAAGAGATGACGAAATAGGGCCAACACCCAACGGCCAATTCTCACTATAGTTCAAGTTAATCCCTGGGCAATGCTGTCTGGCCCTGGTGTCGGCGACACTTGTGCACAACATGTGGGTCACCGTGATCTTTGGGTTGTTCTCTTGATCTCTTGCCCATATAACATGGAGCGGGTGTTTCAACTGATGATAACTGGTATATTTTCGACCTGGGGTTGCCAGGGTTATCATAAATGTAAGCTGGTTGGTCCTTCCTTGGAATAGCAAGAATATTTTATCCATATTATCATATTACACCAGTAATCAATAGTTGAAAACCCCGCTCTATGTTATAAATATATAGGAGAGAGATCAAGGGAGCAACCCGAAGATCACGGTAGCCCACATGCTGTGCACCAGTGTCGTCGACACCTGAGCAAGACAGCATTGTTCAGGGCTTAACTTGAACTATAGTGGGAATTGGCCATTGGGTTTTACCGATAAGTGTTCAACATTTATACATACATAGTGGAAACGTCAACTTCGACATTTCGTGAAAAACAGTGGCTAATAATTGTGGTCGGATCCTTCTCGGTTTATCAAACGTAAAAATTTCAGCATTTCAGCGTACGGGAACATGTGTAACATTGTACATTAATCAAGAGATCTGTGTTTGAGTCTTGTAAACCTTCATTTCCATTAAGAGTTAGATAGCATCCTATCGCTGAAAGCATACTACACATCCTCCGTGTTTGCACACCGTTGTACAAAGGAACTATAGTTCATTATGAATATTAGTTTACTTCTTTGTTGTTACACATGACTTGTTTTCCACTCACATATTGGGAATTGAAGTTTCTCCTTTGGACAAGCGCTGGAAGATGATCTAATTCCTACGACTGGGATTTCTTTCGCATTGTGTCAGGTCATGTAATGACAGTCATGAGTGAGCAATAGCCAAATAAAGGCGCCATCGTGGATGAAACTTCTGTCAAGTAGCAAAGGCCCTCGAAATTATCTTAAGTAATTAATTCAAAGTATTACCTATATGAAGTATACTGAACCTATATATATTCATACGAATAAAATAAATAGAAATATTCCCCCTTTTAAAACAGTTTTGCAAAGAAATATTCTTCGAGAGGTTTTGAATCTACTGTCTAAAATACTTGCGGAAAAAGCGAAAGCGAAAGCAAGGCAATTACTTACCGGAAGCAGAGTATCATACCTTCGACCTTAAAGAGCGGCAGTGATTAAGGGGGATATCATATCCTTCCCGGATATGGCTATAATATGCAATGATCTTGGGAAATACACTGCCAATATTATTGGGTCTATTGGGTCGAAGGACGTGCCCCACAAAGATCGAATCGATTTATGGGTCTATTATTCTGACCCAACATCATCGAGTCAAACTGATCTGCTCACATGGCCTGCCGACCAATGTTCAGTTCTATATTTTTGACTCAATACTAGTTTTATGGTGCAGAACCAATACGTCATTGAATGTTCTGTTACTTTCGTTTTCTTTGACTTCTGACTTGCAGTCAATCAAGTCTCTTGTAAACTTTTCTTCGGCAAATCCGAAAGTATCAATATTTTGACAAAGTTGTAGCAGATGAGAGACGACAAGCATGTTTGCGACACATTAGCGGAAATACGCTGTGGAACTAAGCCGAAGAAGTCCGTCTATTGATTGAGGTTCACGTTTAACGCAAGAAAATGAGTTCATTCATGGCCAAGTCGTGGACGCTTTTTGAGGAAGTGCTCGTGAAAATAGCTTGCTTTTGATTAATCAAATGCAACCACATTCACCAGACGTTCAAGTGTAGTTAAGTTATATTTATATTTTTAATCAGTCGACCATCTTCTCACCGTCGCATAAATGTGTCTCTGACTGGCAGACATGTCCATTGCTTTGTATATGACGATCGCAGTAGAAACCCTACTTCAAATTATGGCCTATAGGTTGGGTCTCCCAATTACAAGGATGTGACAATTCCAGTACGTGCCCAAAGATATCTTACCTCAAATAATTGAACATATACCCCCTCCCCCCCCTCCCCCTCCCCCAACCCCAACCTCTAGCTAATTATCATAGCTATACTTATCTCTTACGATGGAAGACAAGTGAGTAGATATGAAAGTTATCTGCCCAACCCCACACACCGTTCTAAGCAGTGAACACTTTACAGCGGACCTGAAGGAAGAGCAAGATTGTTAATCTTCAATACACTATATACACAGATTAAAGATTCCCATTACCTTCGGCATGTTAGGATCTGTTACAGTAGATTCCTCACTTCCAGGCTCTGTTACAACAGATCCATGTACCTCACTGCCAGACTCTGTTACAACAGATACCTCACTTCCAGTTTCTGTTTCAATTGATACCTCACTCGCATTCTCTTCACTCATGGTTGATGTGAGGTCAGTTCCTTACGTGGTTTCGCCATCGAGTTCGCATGACATCTGCAGCATCAATAGTCGAAATACTCGAGTACCGGTAGAAAGTTTCTGGAATTTAATATCACGTGAAGGGCCGCGGTCCCTTGCTGACAATTCTAGATGGTGAGAATTCTACATCTACAACGGGCATCGTCCGCCAGGAATCTTGCCATGAAATAGTCTGAAGCACGAAAGATGAACGCTCGAACATTAAGCTTGGGCCGATTTGTTTGGTCCATCAAATCAAATGTGAGCTTCCGTAGTCAAGTGATATCCTTATCCTGAGTAAGAACCACCACTATTGGTTACCGTTAGTTGTCCTTGCGTTGATGAAGAACGAATTCACTGACAAAGATACCCACATCAGGGTTTTGCTACTTTCAACGTCCAAACTGTGCCAAAAGGAAGTTTGAAGTCGAAGTGCACGAGCTTCAAGGTCCTGATGGGACCGTGAACCTTAAGTTCTGAATTGCACTGTTCATTCTTAACTCCAATCGTTAGAGGCGGGATGGTTCAGTGGTCACATCTGGTGTTACAGCAGCTCGTCTTTCTCAATGGGATGTTCCTTTGTATATTCCCCGTACCGAACAATGCTACCTGTCCCATTGTTAAACAATCTTACAGTGGGTACGATCGATCAGGGCAAAGGTCAACTTATACATAATTTCATCACAAATCATCCGTCAAAAGTTACGGGAAATACAGGTCTTATATGCCAAACAATCATGCAAGAACATCATCACCACTACACCACCGCGTCTATAATGCCCACGTGTTACCAACCATGAAGAGTGGGTGTGAAATATCGCCTTTGTCGCCTAACTATATAAATATACATAAAGCATTGATTTCATGAATTTAACGTGATAAATATAAATAACAACAGTCTACAGAAATAAGCAAGCTGTTTATCATGTTTATATACGTTGGATAACTAAAAAAATGTTATCTGCAGCCAACGAAAGTGGACCCAGGCCGCGGGGCCTCTCGCGTCTCCGGCCAAACTGACATGATCCTTGGAAAACTGGAACACTTGGCTAGACTTGACAATAAAGACGGGAGACACTAGTTCTTCCTGCTTTACCAAAAAACAAGAGAGCATTATCCTTTTACCCCCAAATATTCCTCATCAACACCAACACCATCCGCATTTGTCCTCCCAGTTTTAATACGAAATGTGCCTAACTGACTAGTTTCTCTTAGCATCAGCACATAGACATCTCATCAGTAAATAGATTTCGCACACTGACCTGAATCAACACATATTAATTGATGAAATGATAAGACTGTCCGTGAATCAATTAGAAAGTGTTCGTAGCACACATTGTCGGCGATCTATACCACTCGAATTCATTATCTCGCATGGGACTCGACCAATTTTCAGCACTAGAATCTGTGCTATATTAAGATAGTGTAATCCCAAAATCACTGCTATACGATCACTTCTAAATGACACAAAACTTTACTTTCTTATGTATTCAGCTATGAGAGGTGTGTCATTACGATCATCAGAGGGGTACTGTACGTTCGCTTTCAAGACTACCGGTCTGATGCCTCTATTTTAGTGAGGGGGTCTATTGCCCCAGTGATTTAGATCCCGGACATATTGTGCTGGCGGTTGAGTGCCTTACTCTGGTGGTCGTTGGTTAGAATCTCGCATGGGACTCGTCCATACTGTCCGTAAATATCTTAGGGACCCTTCGTACTATGTCCACTGCAAGTCTCTTCTTGGCCGAAGAGATGGGCCGAAGGCTGGGGCAATACAATCGGTTTGGGAGGGAGAGAAAGAATTTTATTTAATGTCGCGTTCAGCAATATTACAGCTTTTTAGCGACGAACATACATGTAAATCTCGAAGATCAAATATCTAACGACAAAATTATCACAAATCAATCGTTGTGGAACATTCCTTAATCATGTCTCTTATGAGACTCCTTTCAATATTTTTACTAGGTTAACTTTAGAAACGCATCACAAATCAATCCTTGTCAAATAATCTCTTATGAGACTTTCTTCAATGCTTTCACCATGTCCATATGCTTAGCATACGGGACTGCAAATTCGGCCTCAAGTCCCAAACACCTTACATACATGTATTTTACCGACGTTATAAACACACATAAAATCTCTTCACACCATAACACCATCTTCACTGTACAAACTATATTCAGTTTTTTCTTACATTTCTCTGTGAATTTACAGCCATATGGTCTCAACATCTGAAGAATGTTCTTGTTCATGCTCTCTGGAGGAGAGATCTTCTTTCAACGAGGGGTTCGCATATCAAGTTTAGGCCTATCCATAAATGGACTGGATCCCCGACATCAATTTCTTCTGTTGAAGAACACAGACTATCACATCGGAGGGGCGAGATCTGAAGGGCCCAAGCCAGACACTTCCGTGACATGTTCAACAGTTTCACGTTACTCACTTCCTTCACTTTCCTGCACAACTTTGACAGCCTCGCACAGGACTTGAACAGTTTTCTCATCTTTACGCACAACGTTTGCACCTCACGTACTTCATGTCTACTCATTCTCCCCTCCAATACTCTCAACAAATTTCTCACTTCCAGTCAGCTCAACTCACGGTCAATCTCCATCTGCTCCACACGATTGTCAAACACCATAGCTATTCAACAGTCTGTAACTTCTCATCTCTCAAACTTTTAACAGATTTCTCACTTCCAATCCGAGTCAGCTCATCTCTCTGCATAGTATTATCCATGGTATCACGATCAATCTCCATTTGCTCCACACGATTGACACATCTTCGACAGCTTCACAAAGACGGCACGGATGTCCAAATGCGTGACATTGGAGACATTCCATTGCACGACCGGAAACAATCAGCACGTTGAACTTGTCAAATTGTCTGATACGGCAGTGCATCCAGACGATCCACATCTGCCAGAAAAAAACACACAAACTTTTCGCATATTTTCTTCAAACTAGAATAATGGCGCTCTCACCCGCTCATCATCAACGAAAGGAGTTATACAGTGGCGCTAAACTAACTCGGCAATCAGCGAACAGGGGCAATTCTATCATAAACTCGTTGATGGTGCAAACATCACACCATAAAACTCGGTCCATGACAGTTTTAGAAAAGAATGTGGCGAACCATTCACGAAAATTCAATGTCTGCTCCAACGTCTTCACTTCTTCTGCCCCGACTCGGGTAACAGATTAACAATGTAGCCCACTGAACGAGGACCTTATATTGACAGCATCACTGTTCTTGCTCAGCAGTCAGCATGATAGACCACACGCAGAGTACAGGTAAAAAAACATGAATTGCAGGCAAGCACCTAAAGGTGCGTGGACCCCTCAGCCTGTTTTTTTTTTTAGTCAAGTAGGATCAGGGCTGCATCTAGAGCCAATTTAGTTCTGAAAAACATACGGGCACCCAAAACTCAAATGAAACAAAAAATGAAAGCGATAGATATAATAGACTTCGTTTTCACGCGAGTGGTGTGCTGGGATTACAGCATGCAAGAAAGTGTAGCTTTATCAGTGGCAATTTATGCATTGCACAAGTGTGATAAGTTCAATGGCATAGAAACACACTGATTGACACTCTCCTAATCACTCGTTTTAAATAATTTCCAAGGTACAGTAACATGTTTGGTGACAAAACTTGAAGCATTATGTTGTACCAGTTAAATGTGTGGACACAAATATGGTTCATGCAAAAGTTTTAGGATAAATCATATGATGTAAAATAGAATGATTTAATAGCAAAATTGAGAAAAATGTTGTCCTTCATTTAAGGCGACGCGAAATTCAAACTAACAGGGATTTGATACTGCAGGGATTCCCCTGCCAGTTATTTCATATTGTATTTCTGAAATAAAATATGGTTTGTGCAAAAGCTTTCTGATAAAACGATGTAGCAAAATTGAAGAAAAATGTTGTCCTTCATTTAAGGCATAAAAAAACACAGGAAGGAAGCAATCAGAGATTGCTCAATTGTATGCCCCCCCCCCCCTTCCACTTTAATCTGACACTGCCCCGCCATTGTTCTGTTCATTATTGGTTGGTGGAGGCCTAATTTGGATAATTATAAAAATTCTGTTTCAGTCACTTTTTTGCCATGCCTCACATAATACATATTCCAAATATCAAGCAACAAGTGATAATACGATGCTTCGATGCAAGATGGTCGCCAGGGCTTTCGCAAAATCCGAAAATGTGACCTGGTTATGAGACCTACATTCCTTGGGAGTGTATTGTGGTGAAATTATGAAGCGATCAGTGAATTTTGTACCCAATTCACTGTTTTGGGGGCAATTTCATACTTTAGGACCTATGTTGTCTGCTTTGGAATGTAGAATAACATATAATATAGCCATTTTCCTGGTTCAAATCAGTTATGGACTGAGATCCAGCTTGGACAAATATAACTGAAAACAGAGCAACTTCACGCTACACACCTATGGGTCACTGACCACATATCATGCGTATTTCATACAATATTAACCGAGATCCAGCCCTACAAATCCCAATTCACAAAGATTTGAAGAAAAAAGGGCCATAACTCTTGAAAATATAGGCGAAATGTGGAGAAACTTCACGCTGCACAACTGCAGGGCACTGATCACATATCCTGCAAATTTCATAATTGTTCATACAATATTCACCGAGATCCAGCCCGGACAAGTTCCAATTCACAAAGATTTGAAGAAAAAAGGGCCATAACTCTTGAAAATATATGCGAAACGCGGAGAAACTTCACGCTGCACAACTACAGGGCACTGATCACATATCCTGCAAATTTCATAATTGTTCATACAATATTAACCGAGATCCAGCCCGGACAAGTTCCAATTCACAAAGATTTGAAGAAAAAAGGGCCATAACTCTTGAAAATATATGCGCAACGCGGAGAAAATTCACGCTGCACAACTACAGGGCACTGACCACACATCCTGCAAATTTCATAATTGTCCCTACAATATTAACCGAGATCCAACCCGGACAAGTCCCAATTCACGGAGAATTCAGGAACAAAGGGCCATAACTCTTGAAAATACAAGCGAAACGTGGAGAAACTTTACGCTGCACAACTGTGGGTCATTGACCACATATCATGCAAATTTCATACTTGTCCATATAATATTAACCAAGATCCAGCCCGGACAAGTCCCATTCACAGAGATTTCAGAAAAAGGGCCATAACTCTTGAAAATTATACCGGAACTCGGAAAAAAACTCCACGCTGCACAACTACGAGCCACTGGCCACATTCCATGCAAGTTTCGATCCTGTGCATCAAATATTAACCGAGATATTGCCCGGACAAGAAATTCGGACGGACAGACGGATGGACAGACGGACAGACTAGTGGACAGGCGGACAGACGGACGGACAAAGCGATCGCTATATGCCCCCCCTCTAGTTAGAGGGGGGGCATAATAATGTCACCAACCTGTTAGTTATTACCATGAAAGGAAAAAAAATTAGGTGATTCAGCATGTGTGTGAAAAAGCAATGTACACTGCATCTCACACATATCACATGAGGCTGAGAAGCTGTGAATAGGAAAAAGTCCAAAACTTTAGCATTTAGTGCCCCAGGGGTGGAGAAATCCCCCCAAGGGTAGTGCATAGGTTGAACAAGTGTAGCATCATGTAAGCTCTCAGAATATATGGGAATTGGGGAGTTCCATCCAATGGTAATCTTGAATGGCCCAGGCTTTCTTGTACCAGAGAACCTTCAAAAGTCACAATGAAACATGCAACCAAGGGTTCCCAATGGGCATAGATAACAGTGCAAAAAGCCAAGCCATCAATAAATAAAATAAAAAAAATAATTAAAAATCATGAAATCATCACAGCCATCTGAAAATCTAATCACTTCATCAGTCAACATTCAGGAAGCTCTCACCATAGATCTGCAGATATTCAGCGGACAAGAAAATGTTGACGGACGGACGGACGTCCGGACGTCCGGACGGACGTACGTACATGGCAACGACAAGACCCCACAGCCCTATGGGCTGAGGGGTAACAAAAAACTCCGGTAAGTCTTTGCACGTAAATAAAACAGCCAATATGCAAATGAGTGTCACAGATATGATGAATACTAGTGAGAATGAAACGGGTACACAAGACAGTACATAATGGCCAGCTTCAACTCAAAATATCAGCAGAACTGAATAGACTTTCAACGTTCACAGCATGTTTCTGTCAAGCCTTTTTTGGTCAAATCTGTTGTTTTGTCCAGGTTAAGCCATCAACGTAGAATATATTTTAAATGAGATTCCAGCCACACCGCCATTCGTCATCTCAGTGCAGCTGTTATCCCACACGTGGAGGATGATATCAAGGAAACCAACCAAGACCGTTTACCTTGAATTCTAAACAACGAGAAAAGTGTGCAACTGTTTCTGCATCAATTTGTTTTATTTTTTCACACATTAAGAGTACCAGAGTAACAAATATATCACAAAATTCTTGCATAGGTTTTCAGTATTACCAATCCCAATAAATTACTAGCCTATCAATCATGTCAAAACTCCCCCTTTCAAAAACATGTCGCCTTTTGGACTGCTGTGAGACCAATGACACAGTCGCTACCATGGATTCTGAAGACCAGATTATCTTCCATTGCCAAGATCACTGAAATGGCTCAGACTGTGCACTCAGTTATTGATGTTGTAAGGGCCACAAATTGATGTTGGGCCACAAAGTCATGACAGTGAAGGTCACAGTCTGTTCCATTACACGTGAGTCGTTTTGGAGAGTGCTAACTGGGCTGAAATGTTGAGGGAAAGTAAGATCATCCCGATCTCTGATAACAAATAGACTAATCCAAGTGTAGCACATGTCGTAAGGCTCCCGTTTAATAGAACACTAAATATTCATGAGATGTCACCTTTCACAGGAGACAGGTAACATGTAAAAAAGGGAGAGTATTGCTACGGAAGTAATTTATCGAGATTGCAGTTTCTTTTAAGTTCAAGTTGAGCACATGAAGTTTTATCGATTCAAAAACAGTTGGATAATAATAATTTTCATATTATATTTTGCACTTGTCGAATAATATAAAATAGAAATGCTATCACAATACCATAATCCTTAAATAATATTTCAAGAATGAAGTTGTAAATAGACAGAAGTTAACATTGTATTCAAGAAAACAATGAACCTCAGAATGGAAGTTCACTGATGAAATAATAAATCATATTTGTTTATTCAGAATTATGCTTCAAGTATCAGACATAAACAATGGAGAGACTTCTAATTTCTTTGTTTCACCTCTGATGAGACAAACATGCTTCATTGATCTTTCAAAGAGACTTATCTGCCGAGTGTCCCACTTGGATTGTCATTTCCATTTTGTTCCATTAGATAAACTCCAGCAGTACAGTAACAATTTTATAAGACAGTCCAAATATTAACTCCGGTGGGATGGATAAGAATGTCCTGGTGATTAGTGTCCCTCTTCATATCCCTTTCTATTGGAACTAAGGATGGACACTTGTCCCCAATATGGAGAAAAATGTCCTCGCTGGGCTAGAAGATAGGGGCCGGATGCTCATAGCCACCGGACATTCTTAGCCTCCACACCAGGTCAATATGAAGAATTGATCATGCAAAAGTACAGCCACTGATTTGGGGAGGTCGTGAAGCAAAGTAGGAGGCATTATCATGCTTACACCCAAGTCGGCCCCGTCACCACACCATGCTCCCAAAACTCAAGATTTTGTTACCCATTTTCTCACATATCGAATAAACTTCACTTCAAACTGAATGACCAACAGTTAAATTGTATAAATGGTCTGGCCTCCTTGGCCAATATGCATTTCTCCGCCAAATTTCAACTGATATGTCCAGATTGACCATAACCTGTATAAAAATCTCACGAAAGTGACCGAGAATGGGTAACCGAGTTCGCCAGGAGCCATCTCACAGCTGATTTGAGACCCACAGGTACTCGCTACCATTGAAAATTGGTGGATTAGAGGGATGGGTGGTCGAGGGAATAAAGTGAAGTACCTGTGAGTCTCAAATAAACTGCCAGTTGGATCCTGGCGAACCCAGTTGGCAGTGTTCTTGCCCATGCACAGGCACTTTAGCAAGACTTTCTCTCCAGGTTACGGTCGTTCTGGGATATCTATTGGAATTTGGTGGAGGAATGCACTTATCCACCCGAAGGTGCCAAACTGGAAAAATCCAAAGTAAAGTTATATGCAATTCAACCATCTGTCATTCTGTTCAAGATGAAGTTTACTCGCTCACCCACTGCTACTCAAGCCACTGTGGGTTTGGGAGCGTGGTGCGGAAACTCCTCCTTTCTACTGTTCTCAACAACCTCGACTCTCCCTCCCACAAATCAACATAATTATCAACAGTATCGAGCCCCTGTGTGCAAAATCATATGAAAATGAACTTAAATGAGACATTACAGGTCTGGAATGTCTTGATTCAGAATTGTTCAGCGTATTGAAGGATCAAGGGTCACAAGGTGCAATTTCCAAGTATTTTACATCACTGTCATGTTAAATTGCTAATTTTCAAGTCTTGTTTTAATCCCATTTATTGGTTATACATTATGTAAAGGAAGCACATGATCACTATTTCTCTGATGTGCCACAAAATACATGTTGATTTGTTCATAAATGCCACAATAAACTGTGTGATAGCACCAAACACAATTATTGTTTGCTACAGTAACTTGTATTGCAGACTATCAACAATCTGTGAAAGCCTCATTTTCGCTTGAAAAATTTCATAATCGCTGTCATACATTCGTCAGATTGCCACCTCTCAACGAGGAGTTCACATTCTCTAGCGTTAACATCATGCAGGATCTTTCGCTCTCCATCCCGAATCAGAGCTTTGGACTTCCATAAACTCTGAAAAAGAAGAGGAATTGAACAGGAAATGAATTAACACGAAATTGTTAACCCAGCAACAGGTACATGTAGGTCAGAAAACCATGCTACAGGCTCTCTCGTCATTCCCAAGTTATGTATACCATAACAGTTACATGGCTAGCAGAGTTTTGAAAGTAAACAACAGGACAGTCTCGAGATGGAACCCTCTAGCCACAAAATGACATAACTGGCAATATTACCTTAGGCTGAGGTTAGGTAATGAACAATTTCTTAAAATTGGCAATTCTGTATTATGTTAATCTTCAAAGATGTTTGGATTTTTACAGCCACAATGATACTGTCTTATGCTCCGATTTTTGTAGTATAGGCAATGTTAAAGACTTAGCCCGGTGAATAACCTCGTTCCGATGACATGTGGGCAACCTTTCGTGACTAAGAATTCTATCTTCGGACTGTTCTATTGAAATGTGGCCACTCCAAATGTACGATGAATGAGTGAGTGAGTGAGCAGTAGGGTTTAACGTCATTTTCAACCTTGTTTCAGTCATATCACGAATGGTTTATATTTTATATTTCTGAAAAAAACTTGGGATGGGTCTGGAATTTCGATTTGACATCATAAAGTTACAAAGGTCTTTTATATGTTTGAAGAGTTCCACATTTAGAAGATATTTCATATACTTCATGGGCCTGATGATGTCAGATATCTCCATTATAATCTGAACAAATGCTGAACAGTTGTGATGGCAGAGGAATCAGACATGAGGACATTATAGTTTTGACAGACATATGTTGTGTATGGTGACAATGAAAAACATGTTATTGTTCATGTAACAAAATGTATCCACTTGAAGGAATATACGATTGATAATACATATTTGCTATACACAGTCTTTCTCTGATGTTGAAGTACATTTGTACACTCAAACACATCATACAATTGAAGATATCTCGCAGAGAACATAATCAACGTTAAATAGGCTTCTTGCTACTGAGGGCTGTTCAAAGACAAGTACGGAAGACAACTTTTTCTGATCCCAACCTCCCCTATACCAATTCTCCCATCTCCCTAATTTTGAATGACTGTATACCACAAACCACACATATACCATAAAACAAAACAATCTATCGCCTATACAATATACCTATTTCTGGAACAGCCCTCAGGAGTTTGATTCATATTTGAATTTAATCACAATTCACGTCCCTGAAATGGACTTATGACAGAGACAACTCAAATTTCCCTCATTTTCTGGCCTAGGTGACCTTGAACTTTGACCTAAAAATAAATAGGGTTCTTCTTGGACCTTGGGTAAGGTATGTGTATTACTCAAAGTTTTGAACCATTTCATGGAAATGTTTTTTCAGTATTTTCTGGCCCAAGTGACCTTGACCTCAAAATAATGTAGGGTTCTTGTTTGCTCCATGAGTCAGGCATACCTGAGCTATGGTACCCAATCCATAACCTGGAACTGGAGATTTTCCTTTTTTTTGTGCAGGCTTTCTTACTGAACTCATTGCCTATGGCATGTATGGCAAGCCGTTGTGAGCGGCTCACGTTTCTTAAACTTGCGCCGGAAAGCCGCTGTCAGCGGCTTCTTGATAGCCTTATCTAAACACACCTGTGATTGGTTGTTTCGGCCTCGTAGCGAAAAATTGACCAATTAACGGTCCCGTGATATATGAATCACTGGCTACATTCTTTTCAGCCTCGATTTAGAGTTTATTAGATCGGGAATCCCCAAATAACGTCATGTCATGTGACAATTGTGTGGGGAAACTCCAAAAATGGCGGCTGCGGCCGTCATGTGTTGTGTTTTTGTTTTCGACTAACTATACAACATACAAGTTCAAGAACAGTTTCCATCATCAGATTTTATTTATACGAATCACCAAAGCATCAATGATTGTAAAAATATATAGATAGCCTCATGAAATGCGACAAATGAAAGAGATTTTCCAAGCATGGCGTCACCATCCCGTGTGCATGGGCGACGTAACTTCGTAAGTTGTGCGTGTTTTTTTTTCTCCTGACTTGAAAAAAACAACAAACAATTCAAGAATGGTTTCCATCATAAGTTTTTATTTATATGAATCCCCAAAGCATAAGGATTGTAAAAATATATAGTTTACCCTACCTATGGTACCCATGGAAAAATCTTAGGGTCATTATTATAACCATATAATTAATATTTTTGCATAATTTATTCCGGCCAGTTGTGAATATTTATTCCGTAAGCAAAGAGTTAAGTGAACTTGACCTTTGACCTTTTGAACTAAAAAAAATAGTTCTTTAGTACCATTTCATCATCTGGAACTGGAGACTTTCCATTTTTTTGTAAGTTTTCTTACCCAAGTGATCTTTGACAATTTGACCTAAAAATATATATAGGATTCTTTTTTCTCCCATGGACAAGGTATACCCATACTTTGATACCGATCAATAACCTGGAAATGGAGATATCGCATGGACAAGTTAGCAAGTTAACAGACAGACAGATAGATGGACAGAAATCATGATAGCAATAGTACAGTAGCACCCAGGTACCACATTATGCCTCACCTGTCGAGGAAGATTGGCCATTTCAGAGACTCTGGTTTTGACCTCTCTGGTGAAGGACTGTTCAGGGAAGACCTCCGTGACCAAACCTCTCTCACAGGCCTTGGCTGCAGTTAACCTTCTGTTAAACATCAACATCTCATTCGCCTGTGTAAATTCAAAACTTCAACTAGTTAGTGTCAGTCACTAAGATGTCGGTATGCTCACCTACAAATCATATATGGTACTGATGACCTATTGTATGTACAGTCGCTGGAGATATTTTGATGGAGATAATGGAGAAACCTTGGGCCCTTCCCTTCTTAACACAACAACATTGGACAGGGGCCACTGAACAGCACAGAACTGAGATGACTGGCGAGTCTCTGGATTGTAACCCCACATTTCTCTCTATGCTCACATGTGAGCAAACATTATCATTTAGTGATAACTGGCATAGTTCTAACTTAAGGTTGGCAAAAAGTCCATCGAGGTAAGCATATTGACCTTTATTTCAAATAGCAGTGCAATATAAAACAAATTTACCACACCTAAGCCAATATTTTAAAATAATTTCCCCGTATTTCAGCCTGACCAGAATTAGAAGTTCGAGCTGAAATGAATCAAGAATTTTATTTGGGGTTACTATTCCAATAGTGTTCGAACATTTGTTGTCATGTGCCATGTCCAGCCTTGGTGCCGACTGATGGTCACAGACAACAACAATGCATGTTGAAGATTAATAGTCAGCCTAACATATCACATGATAATATCTGTTTCAGCACATGGGGCTGATCAAGCTCTTTTGGGGTTGCCATTCATGAGTGGTGGCAGAACTGAAAAAAAATTGCAGTGTGTGCCATTGCTGGAATATATATAAAAGAAGAAAAAAAATATAAAAAAAATAAAAGAATGTTTTTTTTTTAAGAGAGTAGATCACCTTCACTTTTAAAAGTGAGAATATGCTTAAACTTTCAGTAAATACTTGTAAATCTAAGATAAGATAAATGCGGAAATAAAAAAAGGGCCAGGGGTTGCCATACTATTTGTAGAACTATTGTGTAAATTGTGTACACACCCTAAATCATTGGACATGTTGGATTAGCAGGGAAAATACCCTATTTTCTTGTTTAAAGCTCATTGAACTGATTTTTCAAGGTCAAATGTTCTTTATAAAACAATTTATATTCTTGCAAAATATGAAATAACAAGCGTTCTGAGAACCCCAACATCTCGTCTTGCGGGGTCATCCGCCGAAGCTGCAGCAGTATTGAAAGCATACATGTAGAGCAAACAATAACGTCTGGAATAGGTGATGTGGTACAGACAATAATGTCTGGAATAGATTATCTGGTACAGACAATAACATCAGTCCCATGTGGGATTAACGGCATATAAGTTAATCCCATGTAGGTTGGATAGGTCAGTGCCATGGGATTACTGCTGCATAGGGCAGTCCAGTGTGAGATTACTGCTGGATAGGTCAATCCCATGTGAGATTATTGCTGGATAGGCCAGTCCTGTGTAGGATTATTGCTGGATGGACCAGTCTCGTGTGTTATTCTTGATGGCTAGACCAGTCCCAAGTGGGATTACTGCTAGATAGGCCGGTCCTGTCTTGGATTACTGCTGGATAGATGAGTCTCGTATGGGATTAATGCTGGATAGGACAGTCCCGTGTGGGATTACTGCTGCATAGGCACTCCAGTGTGGGATTACTGCTGCATACAGCAATCCTGTGTCCTGTGTGAGATTACTGCTGGATAGGCTAAACCTGTGTGGGATTACAGCGGAATAGGTCAGTCCCATGTAGGATTATGGCTGGATATGTCAGTGCCATGCGGGATTACTGCTGCATATTGCAGTCCAGTGTCATATTACTTCTGGATAGGTCAGTCCCGTGTGAGATTACTGCTGCATAGGCGAGTCCCGTGTGGGATTACTGCTGGATAGGCCAGTCCCATGTGGGATTACTGCTGGATAGGCCAGTCCGGTCTGGGATTACTGCTGGATAGGCCAGTGTCATTTGGGATTACTGCTGGATAGGTCAGTCCCGTGTGGCATTACTGCTGGATCATGTGGATAGGCCAGTGTCATTTGGGATTACTGCTGGATAGGTCAGTCCCGTGTGGCATTACTGCTGGATCATGTGGATAGGCCAGTGCCATTTGGGATTACTGCTGGATAGGTCAGTCCGATGTGGGATTACTGCGGGACAGCTCTGACCTAGGAAAACATGAAACATGTCCACCAAGTTTTATAATCATCCCACGGAAGGTTCAACAAACTTTTCATGTACAGATCTACATGTAAATTTTTGCCCAACAAAAACCGTATCAATGGAAACGAAGTCTAAACTGCAATAACTAGGACAAAAATTCATATTTAATGTCATATTTCTTAAATAGCACATGCGCATCCTCAAATCACATTGAACTTGGGTAGCAAGTGTCAAACTCATCCAATGAAAGCTGACAGCCTCAGAAAACTTTCCATGTACAGGCGTACATGTACATTATCATTGACAAATTAGTTAGACAAAACCCTAACACAGGTACATCCTCTAATCATAAGAAACATGTGTACCAAGTTTCATAATCATTTAATGACAGCTGACAACTGCAGCAAACTGTGATGTACAGACGTACATGTGCACTTCAGCTAAACGCAAAACTCTATGATTTGCCATAATTTGGAGAAAAAGTCATATTTTATCTCAAAAATAGCACAGGTACATCCTCTAATCATAAGAAACATGTGTACCAAGTTTCGTAATCATCCAATGAGATCTGACAACTGCAGCAAACTTACCATGTACATGTACATGTATACATGTAGAGGCCTACATGTACAATTCACCTAAACAGAAAACTCTATCATTTGCCATAACTTGGAGAACAAGCGTTCTGAGAACCCCAACATCTCGCCTTGCGGGGTCATCCGCCAAAGGTGCAGCAGTATTGAAAGCATACATGTAGAGCAAACAATAAGGTCTGGAATAGGTGATGTGGTACAGACAATAATGTCTGGAATAGATTATCTGGTACAGACAATAACATCAGTCCCATGAAGGATTACTGGCAAAAGTTAATCCCATGTACATGTAGGATGGATAGGTCAGTGCTGTCGGATTACTGGTACATAGTTCAGTCCCATGTGAGATTGCTGTTGGATAGGCCAATCCTGTGTAGGATTACCACTGGGTGGACCAGTCCCATGTTATTACTGATGGATAGTCACCTGTGGGATTACTGCTGGATAGTCCAGTCCCAAGTGGGATTACTGCTGGATAGTCCAATCCCAAGTGGGATTACTGCTGGACAGGCCAGTCCTGTCTGGGATTACTGCTGGATAGATGAGTCTCGTATGGGATTAATGCTGGGTAGGACAGTCCCGTGTGGGATTACTGCTGCATACGGCAATCCTGTGTGGGATTATGGCTGAGGAGGCCAGTCCCGTGTGGGATTACTGCTGGATAGGCTAAACCTGTGTGGGATTACTGCTGCAAATTGCAATCCAGTGTCATATTACATCTGGATAGGTCAGTCCCATGAGAGATTACTGCTGCATAAGCAGTCCTGTGTGGAATTACTGCTGGATAGGCCAGTCCCATGTTGGATTACTTCAGGATAGGCCAGTCCAGTCTGGGATTACTGCTGGATATGTCAGTCCCGTGTGGCATTACTGCTGGATAGGCCAGTGCCATTGAGATTACTGCTGGATAGGTCAGTCCCAAATTGGATTACTGCTGGATAGACCAGTTTGGTCTGGGATTACTGCTGGATAGTTGATTTCCGTTTGGGATTACAGCTGGATAGGTCAGTCCCGTATGGCAATACTGCTGGATAGGCTAATGCCATTTGGGATTACTGCTGGATAGGTCAGTCCCGTGTGGGATTACTGCGGGAGAGCTGTGACCTAGGAAAACATGAAACATGTCCATCAAGTTTTATAATCATCCCACGAAAGGTTCAACAAACTTTCCATGTACAGATCTACCTGTAAATTTTTGCCCAACAAAAACCTTATCAATGGAAAGATACAAAGTCTAAGCTGCAATAATTAGGAAAAAATTTCATATTTAATGTCATATTTCTTAAATAGCACATGCACATCTTTGAATCACATTGAACTTGGGTAGCAAGTGTCAAACTCATCCAATGAAAGCTGACAGCTTCAGAAAACTTTCCGTGTACATGTATATATACATTTGCATTATTATTGGCAGATTAAGACAAAACCCTCAAAATTTGAACAAAAATTAATATTTTATCTCCTAAATATCACAGGTACATCTTTTAATCATAAGAAACATGTGTACCAAGTTTCATAATCATTCAATGACAGCTGACAACTGCAGCAAACTGTGGTGTACAGATGTACATGTGCACTTCAGCCTAACGCAAAACTCAATCAGTTGCCATAATTTGGAGAAAAATTAATATTTCATCTCAAAAATAGCACAAGTAAATCCTCCAATCATAAGAAACATTTGTACCAAGTTTCGTAATCATCCAATGAGAGCTGACAACTGCAGCAAACTTATCATGTACATGTATATATGTATACATGTAGAGGCCTACATGTACAATTTACCTAAACAGAAAACTCTTCATTTGCCATAATTTTGAGAAAAATTTATATTTCTTCTCAAAAATAGCACAGGTACATCCTCTTATCATAAGAAACATGTGTACCAAGTTTCATAATCATCCAATGACAGCTAACAACTGGAGCAAACTTACCATGGACATGTATATGTACAATTTACCTAAACAGAAAACTCTTCATTTGCCATAATTTGGAGAAAAATTAATATTTCTTGTCAAAAATAGCACAGGTACATCCTCTAATCATAAGAAACATGTGTACCAAGCTAGTTTCATAATCATCCAATGACAGCTGACAACTGGAGCAAAGTTACCATGTAGATGTATATGTATACATGTAGAGGCCTACATGTACAATTTACCTAAACCGAAAACTCTTCATTTGCCATAATTTTGAGAAAAATTAATATTTCTTCTCAAAAATAGCACAGGTACATCCTCTTATCATAAGAAACATGTATACCAAGTTTCATAATCATCCAATGACAGCTGACAACTGCAAGAAACTTTTCAAGTACAGATGTACATGTGCACTTCAGCTAAACGCAAAACTCATTCATAGGGATTTTAACATTAGAGTACCCCAGGGGTAATACCCCCAGGTGGCATACCCACCCCCCATATTTTTTATATTTTTTTTATATTTTTTCTAATTTTTCTAGATTTTTTTTAACTTGCTAAACCAAAA
>JAVTVY010043520.1:0-20982 GCA_036873755.1 Hanleya hanleyi | reverse complement strand
ATAAGTGATTTGGGTTGAAGCTTTTTCTATAATTGATGGCGAAAAGCGGACACATGTTCTATTCCCTGCGCTATAGAATAACCCCTGGAGAGCACCCTTGAGAGCATAATAGTGCAGTCCATATATTATATCAATGTAGCCCAATTACGGAGCGGAAATGTGTCATTACGCCAAATTGTTCAATTCTGACTGCCTAGTTGCATCTGAAGCGCTAATTTCGGAGTCAGTTGGAAAGAAGACTAGGAGTTCGAGTATCAGTTGGTATAATATATATATTTTATCCGTTTAAGCCCTGGGACAAGCCACCGGACATTTATTCATTGTTCTGACTACGGTTTTACAATATACCCTTACAATGCCCACGAAACCTGGTTGTTGGGGTAGTAATTATTATATATAAAGTTACAAGCGTCTGGTCCGTCATTCATAATTCAGCCGTCGTCCATTAGAGAATATCCGCGTCCATAATCCAAAGACCTATTCCATATTCCATATAACAGTATTAGCACCAAATTCAAAAGACAATCATAGTATACATAAACATAGGTTTGTTTCCTGCAAGAGAGAAGCGGTCAACAGTTTTCAATGATGCCGGCAAGACATCATCATGTTCCAAAAATATCAAATCTGTATCGCTGATCAGTATTCTTAATCCATAATATTCGTTGTAAAGTCGTCATCTAAAGAATGATGTATCTCAGTCACGCTTTGATTGTGACTGTTCATATGACTACCATGAGGATCTTGCAGTACATGGGTTCATACGGCCCCTAGCCCGGGTTAAGCGGAATTAGACACAAGTTACGAAACGTAACGCCATAGATCTTGCACGCTACGCTCGTACAATGTATTTTGCTATCAGCATGCGATATGTATCGCCAAATTTGAGAAACTTTGAGTGGAGGCGCTTGATAACATGTAACATCTAACACCTTATATATCTTATTTCAATATATTTGCGGAATACTAAATGAAATATATTATGTATATATAACCCCACCCTCCCCCTAAATGACAAGCTACTCACTTGAAGTATACAGATTTATCAATTTACAAAATCGCGTGAGGCACTTTAAGTAAATATCATGGAATACAGCTGTGCTATCTTACTGGTTCATATATTTTCTTTAATATGTGTATATTCCACTTTAATACACTATTAAAAACTGAGCCATATCTGTTACATGACATCTGTAGATGAAAAACTTTACATGCATTGTGAAGTGATTAACTAATGACTGAAATCGCTCTGTTTTATGGTAAACATATAAAATGTTGTTGTCCGCTATGTCAATATTTGTGTGAATCAGTCCAAAACATAGCATTCTGTGGACATTCAATGAAATAATGATCGATGGTATCTTCTAAACCGCATGTGTTGTACGTTGGATTTTCTGTCACCTTGAGTCGCCTACAAAGGTACTGTTTGCAAGGAATTGTTTTATATACCATTTAATATTGTAGTTGTTTAACTTTATTCTCTACGGGTAGGATGTACGGAAGAGGCCAGATTTTCTCATGAGACAAGTCATCCTGAGCAATGGACCAATTACCACAATCAAACTTTACCTTACCTTTACCTTGAACACGTTTTAAAAAAAACTTGCAAGTCAGAGGTATGACGTCCAACTCCATCTCACCCATCGATGGTGCCTCGTGCAAAGGTATATCGGCAATATTTTTATTAAATAGATTGGATACAATAAAACTATTAACCGCAGGAACGATACCGCAGTAGTCCTTTGTTTGGGAGATGAAAATGTACTTTTCCTGTAATTCTGGCACTGAAAGCAACTTCCCATTCTCATCGTAAAGATCTTTTACAAAATTAATACCAGCTTGATGCCATACAATGTTGTACATTGATTTGTTGCCAAATAAAATATGGTTCATTGTACGGGTCTGAATCTTCACCTGTATTTTATCTTGTACCAGTTTGTAAAAAAATTCATATTAAATCGGGTAACCTATCAATTAATTTTGAGATATCATAGTTATAATTCAGTAAATATGTTAGCCCATCTGATTTTCTGAATATTTCGTTTGTGGTTAATTTCCAACACGAAGGCCTATCAGCAAAATATCGATTAAACCACACCAATTCCATTGCGTGGTTGTGCGTGTCGAAGTCTGGCTTTTATCGCACAGTTTTCAAACCTGCAGCACTAAAGACTTCTCTCAAGTTTTTCTTGACGATAGTTCCAGATGACTTGGAATATCTCGTAACTGAGCAGTTTAGGGATGTGTAACACCGGCGATAGGTGTGTAAGCCTTGACAAACCTTCACCTTTTGCCAGAATTGATCTTCCATATAAAGTAATATCTCTGGACGACCAGATTTGAAAGCGTTTCCCCAACGTGCTATCCAAATTGTTTTTCAGTGCTGAATTTTTGTCATAGCTAACTAAAATACCCCCAACTCATCAGTGACTGTAAGCTGTGGTATATTTGTGTGTTTGATCTTCTTTTTGGAGAAAGGAAATAATTTACCTTTGTATATATTTAAACAGAGCCCTGGAAATTTTTGCAATAACTCATATTTGGATATAGCATTTCTGACAGATGAGATGTCTTTTAATGTCAAGTTTGAGTCATCTGCATAAAAACTCCCTTGACTTCTTCTTTATCAACATATACACCTTTGATAGTTTTGTCCTTTCGAATTTCGTTGTTAATCACTTTCATACACAAGATAAATATGTATGGTGAAAATGGGTTCTCTTGTCTCGTTCCTCGATGCAGATCGAACCACTTGGACGATTTTGTCTTATTAATTTTACAGTGTTTTGCTCCATTGTATAACGTCAGGACATATTTCCGAAAAACTGGACCAAAATTGAACTTTTTTAATACGTAAGACATGTATGGCCACTCAACTGTTTTTTTTTTTATGTCTAGGAATAGTAACCAGTTATTCGAGAAATGATCTTGTTCTAAAATATCCAGTAAAAAACGAATATTTTCTCGTATAAAGCGACCTGTAATGAAACCGGGTTGAGAATGGTGAATAAGGTTATTCAATAGGGTTTTTTTATATTTGCTAATACTTTAGGAATGATTTTGTAATCCACGTTCAAAAGCGATATCGACCGCCATTTTTTTTTAATATTTCACATCTCTTCCGGGTTTTTCGATGAGGGAGATTATCCTTCTTCTCTGGGATATACTAAGTGTTTCCGATTGTAATGATTCCAGAGCGGACGAAATAACCATTATCTTCATTTTACTCCAACCTTTTCACTGTCACTACCTGGCGATTTGTTTAGTGGCATACTAAATAAAGCTTTTTGAAGTTCAAGTTCTGTGATAACAGATTCTAAGTTGTCACGATCTTCTTCGGGAAGCGCTTGTACTGAATTTGGGAAGGTTGTTTGAAAATCTTCTACGCGACCAGCAGCGTTCTGCAATTTTGTCTGGTACAATTTTGAATAATAAGATTCCAATTCATTTAGAACATCTGCTTTTTCCGAAGGGTATTGTCGTCGCCATGTACGTCCGTCCGCCTGTCCGTTACACCTTTCTCGTTATCAATATATGTTTAGAACGACTTACCCTAGGCACACCAAACTTGTGGTGCAAATCCATATTTTCATGACGCAGAATCTTACTGGAACTGAAATCGATTGGTTGGAAACTTTGGCGGCCATCTTTAATTTATGCGAAACCATCACAGCTTTCTCGTTACCAAGACATTTTCACGGGGCGATGTTGGCCCGTAGGGACTAATGGTCCTGTCTTGTAGTCAGAAAAAATTGAGCACCAGCTCTGTGTCTTGCTAACACAGCAAAAGATAGAGTTCTTACACGACAAGAAAGTGGTCTGAAACTTCCTTCTTTAGAGTGTCCAGGTTTCTGTGTTTTTAATGTTCGCGTATAGTTGCAGGTCTGATATGTTTAAGTTACATTTCCATTTATCTAATTTTATGCGTGTTTTCGTTCATTTTCCAGTGGCACTACTTTCGTGCTCAAAATATATCGTCTGCTAAACCACAGATTTTGAGAGGCGCATGTTGAGTGATTTTGTTGGACTAACTCATTCTCATTAGAAAGCGTGTTTGGGCAGTAATTTAGTATTAAATAATACCAGTATAAGTGTAATTCATTGTAGAAAACAATGGGATATTTCACTTTGCCTGTATTCATTTACATTTTCATGAAATATGTGTGTTGAGTTACAGTTTGGAATTTTCGCCATTTAAGCTTGCCCCTCAAGACCCTCTGCACTATCTTTTTATAGTAAGTTTCTAAAATCCAGTGGTGGTCAAATCATTTACGTAATAATTTCCCTGTATTCAGAAATGTTTTCTTTTAATTCTGCTTCTGAAATATTCATGGAATGTTGCAAGCATTTCCCTCTGATCTACAGAAAGAGCTCTGCATATCACAAACATGCTGTGTTTGAAGCTGTAAGGTGACAGGGAAGAACTGTAATATACTAGGGGTGTACTGACAGCAAGAGGTACATGAAACAATATGATGCCATGAGAGGATGCATCCCAGCATAGCTCTAGTCCATCTAACCATGAGGATTTTACATTGTATCTTAATACTCATTTTTACCCCTCGGCCAATTTTGGCCATGGGGTATTGTCGTCTTGTACGTCCGTCTGTTCGTTCGTCCGTACGTCAGTACGTGAGCGAGATATCCGGAAAACGGTTCCACTGAAGAATTTCAAATTTGGTATGCTTATTTACCTAGTCAAGGACCAGAAGCCTATTGAATTGGGACCTGATTGGGTGGAAACCTTGGCGGTCATCTTTAATTTTATGCAAAATGGATAACGATCCATATCTCGGAAACCATTCAACTGTCCAATACGAAAGTTGGTATACATCGTCGATACATCAAGCAACTTTCAATGAATTACCAAACCGGCTTTTCTGAGTAGCTGGAAATCCTGGAGGCCATATTTAATTTATGCAAAATCGATAATGATACATATCTCTGTTACCATTCAATTGTTTTATATGAAAGTTGGTATACATCATCGATGCATACAGATACTTTAAATCGGGACCTGATTGACAGAAAATCTTGGCGGCCATCTTTAATTTATGCAAAAACTTTAATGATATATATCTCTGATATCATTTAAGTGTTCTATACCAAACGTGATATACAGCATCCATATATCAAGAGGCTTGCAATGAATAACCACATCAGTTCCTCTGAGTGGGGAGAAAGATGGGCGGCCATCTTTAATTTATGCAAAATCATTAATGATCTCGTTCTCTGATACCGTTAAAGTGCTCGATGTAAAATTTGGTATATATCATCGATGCATCAAGAGACTTACGACAAATGACAGTTCTGGTTTCTCTGATTGGGCGGAAACCTTGGTGGCCATCTTTAATTTATGCAAAATCTTTAATGATGTATATCTCTGATACCAGTTCAGTGTTCTATACGAAACTTGGTATACAGCATCAATGTATCAAGAGACTTTCAATTAATAACCACATCAGTTTCTCTGAGCGGCGGGAAGGATGAGCGGCCATCTTTAATTTATGCGAAATCATTAATGATCTCTATCTCTGATACCGTTTAAATGCTCGATGTAAAATTTGGTATACATCATTGATGCATCAAGAAACTTATGTAATGAATATCGGTTTCTCTGATTGGACGGAAACCTTGAGGGTCATTCCTAATTGCAAAATTTTTGATAATCTGTATATTTGTGACTTGACTGCTTGGTATTCCTCACATCTTGGTTCAAATTGAATACATTATGAATGTACTCAGAGCCGAGGGGTTTTCAGATGCGCAGCTTCGTATTGTTATTTACTGCTGAAGGATATGCTTTCGATTATCTGAAAAAAAGTGAAAAAATTTACAAATATTGGTAACATGCAGTGAAGACATTATTTTATCATTTCATCAGGTTGGTTTCATAATAAATGTCTGTCCCAGCGGGTTTTTAAAAAAATATGTATTGTGTACAATTACACTAATGCACTAGAGATCCTTGTTGAGAGGAATGTGTGAGACTACAAGTATGACTCTTCGCCATGAGATGGAACATCAAAGAGTTAGTGGAATTATCCCAACAGCCTATTTTACATTTAAATAGCCCCGTTTCAGTGCCTAAGGCTCTAGTTGGAACGCTTACCTTAGGCACACCAAACTTGCAGTGCTCATCCATAAACTCGTGACCCAGAACCCTGTTCAATCTGGACCCGATTGGTTGGAAACATTGGCGGCAATCCTTAATTTATGCGAAACAGTCACAGCTTTCTCTTTACCAAGATATCTTTAGAACGACTTAACCTAGGCACACCAAACATGCAATGCACATCCATATGCTCGTGAGACAAAAACCCTATTGAATCTGGACCCGATTAGGCGGAAACTTTGGAGGCCATCTTTAATTTATGCGAAACCATTTATCTTGTGTATCTCGGGTACCAATTAGCTGTTCAGTGTGAAACTTGGTATAGATCATCGATGCATCAAGAAACTTCAAAGAAATGACTAAACCAGTTTCCCTGATTCGGTGGAAACCTTGGTGGTCATCTTTGATTTATGCAAAATCTTTAATGATGCATATCTCTGATACCGTTCAAGTTCTCTATGTAAAATTTGGCATACATCATCGATGCTTCAAGAGACTTACGATAAATGACAGTTCTGGTTTCTCTGATTAGGCGGAAAACTTGGTGGCCATCTTTAATTCGTGCAAAATCTTTGATGATATATATCTGTGATACCATTTCAGTGTTCTATACGAAACTTGGCAAACAGCATCGGTGTATCAAGAGACTTGCAATGAATAACCACATCAGTTCCTCTGAGTGGCGGGAAGGATGGGCGGCCATTTCTAATTTATGTAAAATCACTAATGATTTCTATCTCGGATACTGTTCAAGTGCTTGATGCATAATTTGGTATACATCATCGATGCATCCTGAGACTTACGATGAATGACAGATCTGGTTTCTCTGACTGTGCGGAAATCTTGGCGGTCATGTTTAATTCATGCAAAATCTTTAATGATATATATCTGTGATATCGTTTAAGTGTTCTATACGAAACTTGGTATTTAGCATCGATGTATCAAGAGACTTGCAGGAATGAATAACTACATCAGTTCCTTTGAGTGGCGGGAAAGTTGAACGGCCGTCTTCAATTTATGCAAAATCATTAATGATCTCTATCTCTGATACTGTTCAAATCCTCGATGTAGAATTTGGTATACATCGTATACATCATCGATGTATCAAGAGACTTTTGCAATGAATACCGGTTTCTCTGACTGGACGGAAACCTCAGGGGCCATTTCTAATTGCAAAGTTTTTGATAATCTGTATATTTGTCACTTGACTGCTTGGTGTTCCTGCCATCTTGGTTCAGATTGAATACATTATGAATGGCTGGAGCCCAGAGCCGAGGGGTTTTCAGATGCGCAGCTTCGTATTTCTTTTTCCAAGTTATAGAAATATCTGAAACTTTTCTCTCCATTTTCAAGCCATCTGCATTTTGAGCGGATAAGGAGCCCTTGTCCTTCTTCTCTTATTAAGGACCACGTACGTTGAGGTGGACAAACCGCTTCAGATGAGGAACGATTGTAGATGAAAAATGACACTTTAAATATAAAAGGCGGCGACACGAATAGCATAAACGATAAAATTTTCTTGAACTATCTTTGAAATATTGGGAGCACGAGTGCCATGTTTTTCTAATAAGAACTCTCCAAAGTGGTAGGTTTTGGGTTGAAAAAATACGATTTGCCTATCTGTGAACATATGAAGATAAACTGTAAGCACAAAAATATTCGCATATAATAATCCTCTATTAAATCCCTAGTTGTTCAGCAAATCACGTCTTGATTATCGCTTATCTTAAAAAAAAAAGAGAAACTTTATGGAGTATTGTTGCTTATATTAGTATGAATTGTCGCGAGACGAGTTGTTATTTTGATTGACGGTCTGCTGGTTCGAATCCCAAAATATTGGTCCAAAATCGTTCAATAATTTTGGGCATTTTTCGACTTTGCATCATGATTGCAATTTGTTTGTTGAAAGAATGCTTCGAAACTGTCTATATCTCAAGTTATAATATTCAGCAAATATTGCGAAGTTTTCTAATTTCGTGCTATAGCTTGGTCCGCGTGATTAGAGATTTGGGCACAACAATATCTGTACTGATTTAATCAACTTAGTATTTAATCGTATCAAAAGTGGGCACACAAAGCTGGCTCTGTTCGGTGAATTCGTAAATAAAAATATGTCCATGATAAAGAATATTTATTACCCGTTTGGATATAGGCCATATCAACAATTGTCTTTCCGTCATGTGCCTGATGTGGCATGCTGCTTCAAAGATTTCTTCTTTGATGTAGCAGGAACGCAGCTTAGCTGGGTGGTGCTTAGTTGGTTCGTCGCGATATAACTGAAATATTGTTGAAAGCGACGTTAAATTCTATTCACTCATTCACTCACTCACCATAATCCTTACCGAGAACAGTTCTACCAGCGATAAAGACGTAGCGCACGTGCAGCTGGTCATCAGCGTAAAACCAGAAGAACCGTTCGATCAAACGAAGCTGGTCGTGCAACCGATACTTTGAGCCCGGTGAGCTAAGAGCACATTCACTTGAAGCATTGCTGATTATCCTCAATTCCCACATTGTTTGTGCTTGTCAGTTGTACACCATGTACACTGCTCGTCACATACCGCATAGGTTGGTATATTTACAGTATATTTATTGTACAAAAAAATGACTGCGAAAATCGTCGGGGGTTCTCTTCAAAACACGGGACTCGTGGACACTCAATTCAGCGAGTGAAGAATACTATTTATTCACTTCATTCCCGTATTCGAGTTGTTATTTCGTATTAACGTAACAGGGAAGGCAGGAAGATATCATGAAACATCAACATTGTAGTTACAGGAAAAAATGGTAAATAAAACCACGAGTAAAATATACTTGCCTCACAAACAATGCTCGCGGCGGTCAACCAGAATCTATTCAATTTCAATGGAGTCACGTGATCCGTTGTGAATGGACTGCTCGCCGGGGCTGTTTGTTCATCTTATCGTTTAAGGTCCTTTATTGACCAAAACATTTTCGTCACCCACCTGGTCAGCCGTGTATTACATGTTTCATGATGTAAATGAGAGACAGACAATCGTGTTAACGCGTGTATTATAGTTTTCCCCTAATATTGGGGTTAATTACAGAAACTTATGGAAGATACGTTTATGAAGTATAGCTAGCCGGTTACACTAACTTCCCCAATATCTTGACAATTATATGTCTAATTTTTCGGAAGAGAACAAAGTCCCCGAAGGTTATTAAAGTGTTTAATTACCAAATGATACAGACACGGAACACTTGTATTCAGTTATACATATAGTATCATGCATATCGAATAATGGAACCGGTATCCGAAAAATGTCCCCGACGCTCTTTGTAACTTTTCAAAATCATTAGTGATGGGTCTTTTATCCGCGATATAAAATATATTGCCAAAACATTTTCGCCATGTCGATAGTATTACAGACAATCGTGTATCTCGGTGTGTTATATAGTTTAATCGCTAATATTGGGGTAATTACAGAAACTTATGAAAGATACGTTTATGAAGTTTCGCCAGCCAGTCACTCATTTACCCAATATATTGATAATTATGTTTAATTTTTTGGAATAGAAAGTCGCTGATGTTAATAAAGTGTTTAATTACCAAATGATACCGGCTAATCCTCTGATGTTATACCGATTACCCATTTGAAACGACTCTTCATACACACTTGTTATTATCGTAGCAGGCCTTAATGTAAATTTTACAGTATGTTACTGACAGCAAAGGTGCCAGTAACTTACTGTAAAATTCACAGTAGGATGTTAGTGTAATTATTACAGTGAGTAACTTACTGGCAGCAAAGGTGCCAGTAACTTACTTTAAAAAATGCAATAATATATTGTTACCGGTACTGTAAATTAGTTTATTCAAACCGATTCATGATTTCAAACCGATTTCTCCTTTCTTATGTTTCTTCCGGAGATTTTATTCGATTTTTAATAAGTTTATTCAACAACGACTGTATAACACACAGTGTACATGAATCATAAAAATAACAAAACTGTAAAGATACCGTTACACCGAGTGTCTTTTATGAAGAACGCATTGTACGTGAAAACTGGGTGGTGCGTACTTCCAACCTTGACTCTAAAGACATGAAAGAGCGCGGACAAATGATGCTTTGGCGATTAGAGTTATGACCCTTGAATAGCTGTTTTTTGAGTGGATGTCAAAAAAGGCAATCATGTACGGATAACCTCAACACAAAATTCTGAAGCTAAATCGAAATGGACATCAAACGTTAAAAATCTGTTTGATCTGTAGTACAAAAGTTATATAAATTAACGTTTTCCTGACAATATGACAACTTATTGTCTGTTTGTCAAAGAGATAAACTGATAACTATATTGAACACCAAATGTACTACCACTGTACATAAACATATGAAGGTGCCGGAACTAGTGTTCGACTATTCCATATATTATATCCTAAGCCCAACATCATGTGTTAGCGTCTGTTTCAATATGACGAGCTATGAAATCAGAAACTTTCTGTTTCACAATAAGAATTAACTTGGGAGGAGGGTGCTCCGAAATATAGAAACTATAGAGAGCCAAAACTTTGCGAATCTGTAACTTATCATATTGGGGTCAGTTTGAGCCTATTTGCATAACCCTCCAAGTAAGGAATGACGAGAAAAGTAAAAACTGGATCTCTGTGAGGATAGGTCTACGATTTGGATTTTTTTTTCGAAATTATGGAGTTTCCGAAACATTGAATTTTACAAATTTTCTGTACAACATCGTGTCGATCAATGTAATTCTTATACCATAATAGATATTTTGAATTCCTACGAGTTCACATCGACGCATGTTGTTATTGAACCTTAAAGTTGATGATGCACACTTATACCCAGAAACAAACAAACAAAGAAGATTGAATTGACGAGGAATCAGTTATCAACTTGCAGTAGTAAATTCTGTACTTATATTTGACAATCAAAGCAATACAAAATGTATTTCTTTTAAAGATGCATGAACTTGATGTATGTGAAACAGTACGACGAATTACTCTAACTTTCTTCGTACAAAACATTGTTCTGTATGCTGTAAATTATATTCTGCAGTGAAGTAAAATTTTACTGTATTATGTTTCGCAGTACGTTACTGTGAAAGAAAGCAGTAACTTACTGCACCTTTACAGTAAAAATTACAGTGCACCTTACAAAGAAAGAGATTTAAGACAAAGACAAGGATTACGTTACGGACAAAACAGAGATTTCCTCTCGAAGGATTTACTACATGAAACATCATTAAAACCTCACTAATCCTTTCACTTAGAAATTATATACAATTATCTTAGTTACAGGTTTTACAGAGCACATACCGATGTAGATAAGCCGGAAAAAAGGAGATATTTACAGGAAACATATCGTCAGATCGACGTAAAATATAAACTTGTGAAGTTATGTCAGGGTTGATTCTGCAGTTATTTCACACAATTTTGGGACACTTATGGTTTGCCCGATTGGAATTGCTTCGGATTGTGTTCAGATATATATGTATACTATAGAGTATCATGCATATATAATCATCGATTTGTGGTACCGGCTTTCGAAAATTGTCCCAGACGATCTTTGTAACTCCTCAAACTTATTAGTGAGGTGTCCATCATCGGCGATATCAAATACATTGACCAAAACATTTCGTCACGGACCTATACAATGTAGTCAGTCGTATTACACATGTCATGTGATGACCTATGTGCAGTGATCGATTCATGCATATTTGGGCATATCTTGTAAAATACCATATTTATGTTTCTCAGTATATGCAATAGGAGTGTACAGTGAAACCTGTTAATACCGACACCTGGGTAAACCGACCAATCTCTAAATACCGACATTATCCATCTTTGTCAAGCATGCATGAGTGGATAAGTTAATGAAATAACCCAGTGGATCGAAAACCCCTTGAATGTTGGGGTTCGGATTCATTTATTCATAATCCAATTATTGAAGTATGTGTACTACAAAACTCTGTTTGAAAAATTATCTTCAAAATGGTTCTGGTGTATCGTCAGATTCATCTTGTGTGATGTATATATATGGAAGCATTAATTAGGATTCCTCGTGAAATATAATTGAACACATTTTATCCGAGAGATACAGGCGGGGAGTAAGTCAAACTCTGTCTTCTTTGAAGAAGTTCTGGTTAATAAACAGTTACATCTGGGAAGTCTGTCAATAATCGCTCCAGAAATATTGGGTTAACTTAGACTGTCAGGTAACTTTATCTTGAAAAATAAAGTCATATTCTGATAACATCAGATTGGCCGAAGGGTAAAAATTGGTGTTATTGATTAGATATTCTACATCATAGCATGCAGAGTGATGAATCTCCTGTAGCATACCCCGGTACTACAATATGCTTACTCAGTGTAATACCTGAGTTAACTCCCTTAGCAAACCAGGAAGCGATTAAATGTGTGACTCAAAACAATGATTTTGTACCTGACATCGGCGAATATAGGTAATTTCTCTGTTGATTTATGCATCCTTTTCTCTCGTGTATATAGTCGCAGTATTGACTTATCACTTTATTAGACATAATTTTCATGCATTATATCAGGATACACAGATCCGGATAACTCTAGGCTTATGACAAGTTGTTCATTATGCGTATCATGCACTTTTAGCAATACCTGTGACAAGTTCTTGTTGTTGTTGTTAGTTTTTTGCTGTTGAAAGTTGGAATGAGGGGAAGAGGGGAGGGGGTAGTATGTCTTTGTATTTGGCTTTTTTATGTTTGTCCCAGGCCACGTCGACATCATTGTAAATTCGTGGACGTATGCATGGCAGATAAATGCCCAGGGTATAACTGAAACAAGGAGTCCAGGGCTTAATTGAAAAAAAAAACAAAAAACAAACAAAAAACAAACAACAATAATAATAATAAAAAACCCATAAACAAATCATAGTGAGCTCAAACTTGCCGCAAATATTTATATCAGACTGATTTAATGCAGTGTTATGCACAACTAATCAGTATTTTAATTAAAAGACGTTTTTGAATTTCGGTACACAAGGTCATTCAAGCATTTTAGGATCAAAAGGGATGTCCTACTTATTATTTTAAAAGGGTGCAGTGACAAACTATTTATTCCTCGGTACCTGCACGCAACTTGTCCACAGCATATACATATACCTGGTAGTTTATTCGAGAGTTGAAATGAGGACAATTTGGCCAAGATGAGACACCTTTCGCATTGAAAGATTGCCCATGTATTCAACAGTTAGGGAAGAGTAAATCCCGTCTAAATTCTGGATCGCACTCTAAGCCCAGAATTTTTGTTGTCTCACGTCCTGTTCAGACTATGGCTGATTGCAAGCTAATTAAGGTTACAAAAGGATTTACATTATCATACGAAAGATACCATTAGGTGTTGCGTTTAGTAAACTCAAAAAGAATTTCTTTAATTCTGTCAAAAAGCTGTTTCCTACAGAAAAAAATACGTAAGTTTCATATTATTGTCTCACAGTGACGCAAAACAGCGTCGAATGACAAGGATTTATTAATATTTCTAAAATATGACACCTTAAACCAAAATAATATTTCAACGTAATATCTTGACAGATATGGTGAGTTTGAAAACATTAGATTCATTTGAGTCCAATATTATATATATAAAAAAATCCATGGCACGAAAAATGTATACGAAAAAGCCAAAAACAAAGGAAAGCCCAATTTCAAACGTCTGCTGCTGCTGTTTTACATCACTTCTAACTCTGAGACTTCACAGTATACAATTTGGGTATTCTTTCTGGTTCGCATTTCCGTCTGAGGGCATTTCACCCTGCAGACATTTCCTACATTGAGTATTCCTCCTTGGGTAGATATTCATGTCACACGTGCCAGTGTGATATTCCTCCCATTTTCCCTCCACATTGATTTGTCCCCCTTGAAGTTAGACGGAATGTCGTTTCTAATTTTCAATCCTTTGAATTTTTAGGCATCTCAGATATGTCAGTTCAGCATTTCTCTCCCATTTTGCGTTGAGACAAAACAGACATATTGAGTAGTCACCTTTGAATGTAATTTCTCAAGATTCACTCTAGAATTTTAGTCATGGCAGATACGCCAGTGTGGTATTTCTCTTTTATTTTGTTTAAGACAGACAATCCATATGGAGTAATCCTTCTTGGTTAGATAGATTGTCATTTCCCTAGATAGTCATGTCAGATTGGTATTTCTCTCCAATTTCGCCTTGATCAATTTTCTCGTCTTTCAATTATTAGGTCAATGCCATTCACTTTTAGATTTTCTAGATAAAACAAAAGCGTGCGTTCTGTGTATAGTTTGTTTAACCCAAGGGGGACTACTCCACATGGATTTTTTGTCTCGATGCAACATTGAAGAGAAATACCAAACGAAAGTATCTGACATGACCAAAAATACGAAAGAAAATTAGAAATGATATTCCCTCCACCTAAAGGGGTCAACTTAGTGAGTGTACCGTATCCTTCACAGAGTAGATAAGAGAAAAACAAACTGATCTGATATATAAATTTACTGGGTATTCAAAATAGGGAAAATGAAAAATTGAGTAGGTAAAATTTAATTTCACAAAATTCACTCTTGAATTTCATGCATGTCAGATTTGACTGTTTGTTGTCTACCATTTTCCCTCCACACAGAGTTGTTTCCCTTCTAATATTCTCTGGTTTCAAGTTTTAGGCATGTCAGATATGTCACTTTGGCATTTCTCTTCCACTTTGCTTCGAGACAGACAAGCCATTTTGAGTAGTCCCCTTGGGTAGATAGAATGTGATTACCAAGATTCTCTCTTGAAGTTCAATCCTGTCAGATACGCCAGTGTGATTTTCCTTCTATTTTCTCTCTCTTGAATACCTATTTAGATATATAGGTTGATGGAATTCCTCTCCTATTTTACTCTGTGGCGGATATGCCACGCTGGGTTGTCCCCGTTAGGAAGATGGAATTTCATTTCGAATTGCCTTCTCCATTAGTGTTTGGTCATGGCAGTTTGGTATTTCTCTTCCATTTTGCTTCGACACCGACAAGCCATATTCAGTAGTCCTTCTTGAGTAAATAGACCGTCATTTCCAAAGATAGTAATGTCAGATATGTCAGTTTGGAAATTCTCTCCGATTTCACTTGATCTCGATTTCAATACATTCCATTCACTTATAGTTTTTCTAGGTCAAACCAAACACGTGCATGCGTTAAGTATTTAGTTTTGTATGGCTCGTCTGTCTCAAACCAAAATGGGAGAGAAATACCAAATCTGTATCTGATATGACTAAAAATAAGGACAAAAAATTGGAAATGACATTTCATCTCTCTAATGGGATAACTCAATGTGTCAAATCCTTCAGAGAGTAAATCTGAGGAAAAAAACTAAACTGACCTGATGGAAAATGGAAAATCGAACCGGCGTATCTGACATGACTAAAACTCAAGAGTGAATCTTTGAAAATTATTTTCTATCTACCCAAGAGAAACTACTGAATATGGATTGTCTGTCTTAAAGGAAAATGAGAGCGAAATACCAAACTTGCGTATCTCACATGGCTAAAAATTTCAAAGGAGAGAGTATTACAGATGGCGTCTACATAAGGGGGACAACTCACTATAGCGTATGCTTTGCCGTGTGAAATAGGAGAGGTAGAACGAACTGACCTGCCTGACATATCAAAATATTCAAAAGATGGAAAATGGAAGGAAAATCAAAGTGACGTATCTGACTTGACTAAAAATTCAACAGTGAATCTTGGGAAAATGAGATTTTATCTACCCAAGGGGGACTACTCAATATGGCTTGTCCATCTCGACAGAAAATGGGAGCGAAACACTAAACTGGCGTATCTGACATGACTGAAAATTGAAGAGCGAGTCTTGGGAAATGATATATTTTCTTCTTAAGGGGAAGGACTCTGTATGGCTTGTCTCACTCAAGGCAAAATGGGGCCGACATGCCAAACTGACATATTTGATATGACTAAAAATTCAACAGTGATTATTGGGAAATGGAATTGTATCTACCCACGGGGAAAACAGACTGGATGTCTGCAACTTTCCACATGAGACACATGTAGGCCGGATTTTTCTGGTTCATCCCGTAGCATCTGCAGTTTAAGTTTCTTGTGTATATATTTCCTTAAGTTGGCTCAGTTTAGGGGTAATCGTGACAGGGACGTGGCTATTACAGATTATATCCTATAGTGAGGAAAAATCTCTGATGCTTGTTTAGACATATTTTTCCTCCGCACGGCATTCTATTTCATGGACAAAGGTATAATGAGAACATAATTATTTCATTGAAAATCACTTGCACTCGTCACAATTAATGCGAAGTAAGATTTCAAGAATGTGCTGAAGTTAGCGTTCCGTCGTGAATATTACATTCAATCTGTCTACTTGTAAAATATACTAGCATAAGTATTTTTGAAATAGAAATAGTAGAATACATAAAAGATATAGCCGCGAGCGGCAACGAAAGTTTTCGAGTGTATCAGTAATAGTGGTTGATTTGGTGTCCGCTCGGGTGAATCGATGCAAAGTTTACTGACCTTGGGACCAGTTCTTTCGTCATTCGTCATGTTGAATAACATGAATACAGCCGTTTTCGCCATGAAAATCTATTACTTGAAAATCAGATGATGATATGTTGATGGTGGTCATATTTTTAATGGAGAAACTTCAAATGAAGACTTACTTTCAGACCGCGTTCCAAGTATCGTGTCGATCGGTTTGGTTCAGCGGTTCTGGAGTTGAATACGTCTGATTTTTTTTAAACTACGTCAAACCAAACAGATGATCAGTAGGCAAATTGAACATGGCTCGTTAATCTACACATAACTGGTGCAATTCTCGCAGCAGTATAATGATTCATTTTTGAGATTTGGCACATTTTGAAATGTTTTAGATTGTTGGCTCTCGGTGAAAGCCCATGCATGTTGAAAGAGATTCAAAACATTTATAAATGTTGAAATCTGACGATTAGATTTATCTGAGTTTTTCATGATGTAAAATACTAAATGATACAGCGACAAACGGGCCTCCACGATACCTTGTACAAAATACGTATTTGTATTCCTGCTTAGGCTCGAAACAAACTTACATTTGGGTCGTAGTTTCCGTTAGCGGCACGTCGTCGACATTAGCTGTCAGATATTTTGAAGACTTGCCGTTCGGGTCGGTGCTTGGGACCGTGTGGTCATGTCATTCAACATGTCCACATGGTCACTAAAAGCGTGACTGGGATACAAATAATAGCGGGGATGACTTTTGGTTATTGTAATATTATTGAGTGATTATGCCTGTGGGATCATGTGATTTCTTGTCAGTACTCCGGCATCGTTTTCCGCCGCCGTTTTGACGTTGCGTTTAGTTGTTGCCTGTATATGGTGCGATTCTGCTGTTGGACATTTTGTGCCGAGGGTTTTTCCTCTGAACAAATCGCTGTGATTGTGAAGCAATTTGTGGTGAAGAATGAAGCGCTCACATGTATTTGTGTATTAATACGAACTTGCATTATGTGGGTACTCCCTCGTTTCGGCCATTTTTGGGGGGGTTCAGCGTTAGCAGAAGCCATTATAGTCTATGTGCTGAAAGGTCTCAAGTTATGAATGAGGCTCCATTTGGTGGTATGCGTCTACAACTTTGTAACAGTTGTGTTCGTTTTCACCCTTTGAAAAGTAACTTTGGCGTTACTTTTGCCCTCATCAATTATATGTAATAGTGTTTTTATGTGAACGGAATTTTTGTCTAAACTATTTCATGCGTTCATCTTGTGGAATAGTAGGTATTTTGGTTTAAAGTGAAAATAGCCGGTGAGGGTTGCTGTGGTACAACTATATGATTGTGGGTAAATTTGTTTATTTGCAATTGTTATATCCATAATTCGCCAGTGACAGGTAGAACAAAATTCAACCTGTCGCTTGCGACAGTTAAAACATTGCAGGGATTCATAGGCGTTGATTTTTGCTACCGCTCGAAGCGAGGAAATCTTGTTGTTGTTGTTAAACGATATCAAAACTTTTGCTGAAAGCATGTCTATAAACAAAATTTGCATCGTCATGCTTCGGCTAGCGTCGACGTTCGTTTAGACCTCAACACTTCATATTTGCTTGCACTATTGAAGAGACCATTTCAGATCGGCAGTCGCCGAGGTATATTTCAAGTCACGGATATTATTCAGATCAACCATGATTATTCAGGTCGACATATCGGGATCCCACGCTCACAAGTTAGACAAACGAGTAAAAGAAGGTTATCGACAGATGCCTGAAAAACTGACAAAGGGAAATGTGCTACGATCTACTGAAACAAATTCCATTCTTTGTCTACTGCCAAAGAATTCCAATTTATTTTGCATACATTACAAACTGGAAGCTGATCTAGAGAATGTTTTTATTTAAAAACAAATAGCCTGACAGGGATGACACTGGAACCAGACAACATGAGTTTGTTTGTTCCATGCTTCTCAATCACCGTACGTTCACTGATATATCCCGTAAACATAACATACTAATAATTTCAATATCTGTGCTTCCGTTATCGTGCCTGATAATGTGATATTTCCAAAAACAAATTGGAAATGAAAACGAATTAGGTAAAGCTACTGAGCAAAGTTAGATTGAGATTGTGTGTGTGTGTTTGTTTTGTTTGTTTTGTTTGTTTTTTTTTTGTAATAGATTTAATTACTTATCATTTGACCAGGCAGTGAGAGTAATTATTGATCATTTGCCTTGCAATTATGAAAATTAATTAACGAATTATCTATCATTCTGTCTTCTTACTACATGAGGTAATGAAAACATTTTGGAACTCAAGAAAGAGTTTGCAAATAAAAGTAAAAAATAAAATCTTCAGGACCACAATGGATTGTTTTCTTATCAAGTGCTCCATCGCGTTCCGCGTTTGAACTTAAATCGATCAACATATAGAGGAATTTAGACAAAATTAGTGTACAGGTAATTTTTGGGTAGAGAAAATCCTTACCTGTCACATGTGACAGATGGACTGAAAAAAATGCATGCCCTGGTTTTATATTGAACCATTTCGCATATGCATTTGAAAAAATCCTTCCACCAAAATTTGGGGGAAATCCTTGCCTGTTCAACGTCTCTTCACACAAAACGATCCATTAGAGAGACAGCACAACATCACAATGAATTTAAAAATAAATAAAAATGAATTAAAATGTTGCAGTAACAGTCAAGGCTTGCAAAATATGGAAGTTGAATAATGCATAGAAACTAGTTTTATTTGTGAATCCTATCATTGGAAGACTGTATCATTTTAAAGCAACTGAATATTTATGTACATAAGGCAGAACCCTTCAAAGCCTTAAGGCTCTAGTTTCTGTCTGGTGGGCTCATAGTTCAACCGACGACATCATTGCTCTGAAATATTTGTATGTCATTCATGATGTCCACATGAACAGCTACAATAAAAGCATGGCATACAAATCATCACAGGGATCACTTTTGGTTCTTATGATGTTTTTGGATATGTGCAGTCAATGTGTTTGTCTGTGGGATCATGTGATTTCTTGTCACTACGCCGTCATCGTTTTCCATCGCCCTTTCTACCACGGTGGCTGGCTATAGGCCTACTGTGTACATAAACGGGCGGGTGAGTGAGTAGTAGGGTTTAACGTCGTTTTCAACCTTGTTTCAGTTATATCACGACGGTGCCTACATGTGTCAGGACACGACAGTACTCACAGTTCCTATTACCATGGACACGGATCAGCCCAGCCAGTACAGCACCCGTTCACCCATCCAAGTATTGGCCGAGCTTAACGTTGCTTAACTTCGGTGATCTGACAAGAACAGATGTGTCCAACGCTATAAGCCGTACACAGTTTACCATCTGATTTTGTGATAACCCTTTTACATGATTTTTTATGGGCAAATACTAAAATCGGATTCGACGTCAGCACGATTTGTCGAAAAGGCATTTGGCCCCTCACGAATTTATCCCTTATACTTCGATCTGATGGGAAGATGTGGAAGCTGAAGGGTGTCTTGCTCTAAGTTGGGAGAATTGTTTTCACACCAAATGATCGCACAGTACCACGGGACCGTGTCTCAGATTAATGCTGATTAATCGATGTTGAACCAATGTTGTTGCTGTTACCAGATGCTCCCTTACAAAACAATCTTATAAGATTCTATAAGATGTTGTCTTATAGGATCCTATAACATTTTGGCCCAAAATCCATATAAGATTTTTTAATAGGATCCTATAGGATTTTTAAATAGGATCCTATAAGATTAAAATCTCATAGGATCCTATAAGATTTTTTAATAGGATTCTATAAGATAAAATCCTATAGTATTTTTTAATAGGATCCTATAGGATTTAGTTATGGAGAACAGATTCTGGGAACTCTCCAGGATTACTTTCCATGAGAATATTTGGTTGAGTGATATAGGTCATCTTTTTTGGTAAATCCACGAAAATAGTAATAGTAAATACATCAGAAAATGTATTAGCATAAACGTTGCTTGTTTTGGATGTAGCACAGGAAAAGATATTCTGGTGAATTTACCAATGAACAGTGTATCATAATCTCTATCAGTTTCCTGTAGAGCTTCTGCTCGCCATTCAGTTTAGGTTTCATGGCATCCCGGATGGCCTTCTCGGAACCGGAAAAGTTCTTCTGGCAGTCGTCTGGAAGAGAATGAAATAATTTGCAGTTAGCCACTGTGAGAAATAATAACAATCCATGAATGGGGCTCGATTGAAAATTTTCTGTACAAAAATCAATACTTTTATTTCTTAGCAATTAGAATACTTCACAAATTCAATCCAATTTTTTTTTAAATTAATGAAGTTTAAGTTCAATTAACTGTCTCATCAATTAGCTACATTCTTAGTCAGTTAATACCTTTGTATGATTCGCCTGTCCCAGGATGTAATCC